>JAUIMM010001859.1:0-40000 GCA_031769625.1 Taudactylus pleione
TAGTAGTAGTAGTCCCCCCCCTTTGTAGTGCCCCCAGTAGTAGTAGTCCCCCCCCTTTGTAGTGCCCCCAGTAGTAGTAGTAGTCCCCCCCCTTTGTAGTGCCCCCAGTAGTAGTAGTAGTCCCCCCCCCTTTGTAGTGCCCCCAGTAGTAGTAGTCCCCCCCGTTTGTAGTGCCCCAGTAGTAGTAGTCCCCCCCTTTGTAGTGCCCCCAGTAGTAGTAGTCCTCCCCTTTGTAGTGCCCCCAGTAGTAGTAGTCCCCCCCCTTGTAATGCCCCCAGTAGTAGTAGTCCCCCCCCTTGTAATGCCCCCAGTAGTAGTGCCCCCAGTAGTAGTAGTCCCCCCCCTTTGTTTAGTTCCCCCAGTAGTAGTAGTCCCCCCCTTTGTATAGTGCCCCCAGTAGTAGTAGTCCCCCCCTTTGTATAGTGCCCCCAGTAGTAGTAGTAGTAATGCCCCCAGTAGTAGTCGTCCCCCCCTTGTAGTGCCCCCAGTAGTAGTAGTAGTCCCCACCTTTGTAGTGCCCCCAGTAGTAGTAGTAATCCCCCCCTTTGTAGTGCCCCCAGTAGTAGTCGTCCCCCCTTTGTAGTGCCCCCAGTAGTAGTAGTAGTCCCCCCCTTTGTAGTGCCCCCAGTAGTAGTAGTAGTCCCCTCCCCTTTGTAGTGCCCCCTGTAGTAGTAGTATTCCCCCCCCCTTTGTAGTGCCCCCCAGTAGTAGTAGTCCCCCCCCTTTGTAGTGCCTCCTTAGTTAGTAGTAGTCCCCCCCCTTTGTAGTGCCCCCAGTAGTAGTAGTAGTAGTGCCCCCAGTAGTAGTGCCCCAGTAGTAGTGCCCCCAGTAGTAGTAGTAGTCCCCCCTTTGTAGTGCCCCCAGTAGTATTAGTAGTACCCCCCCTTTGTAGTGCCCCCAGTAGTAGTAGTAGTCCCCCCCTTTGTAGTGCCCCCAGTAGTAGTAGTAGTCCCCCCCTTTGTAGTGCCCCCAGTAGTATTAGTAGTCCCCCCCCCTTTGTAGTGCCCCCAGTAGTAGTAGTAGTCCCCCCCTTTGTAGTGCCCCCAGTAGTAGTAGTAGTCCCCCCCCCTTTGTAGTGCCCCCAGTAGTAGTAGTAGTAGTACCCCCCCCCTTTGTAGTGCCCCCAGTAGTAGTAGTAGTCCCCCCCAGTAGTAGTAGTTGTCCCCCCCCTTTGTAGTGCCCCCAGTAGTAGTAAGAGTCCCCCCAGTAGTAGTAGTAGTCCCCCCCCCTTTGTAGTGCCCCCAGTAGTAGTAGTAGTCCCCCCCCCTTTGTAGTGCCCGCACTTTGTAGTGCCCCCAGTAGTAGTAGTAGTCCCCCCCCTTTGTAGTGCCCCCAGTAGTAGTAGTAGTCCCCCCCCTTTGTAGTGCCCCCAGTAGTAGTAGTAGTCCCCCACCTTTGTAGTGCCCCCAGTAGTAGTAGTAGTCCCCCCCCCTTTGTAGTGCCCCAGTAGTAGTTGTAGTCCCCCCCTTAGTAGTGCCCCCAGTAGTAGTAGTTCCCCCCTTGTAGTGCCCCCAGTAGTAGTAGTAGTCCCCCCCTTTGTAGTGCCCCCAGTAGTAGTAGTAGTCCCCCCCCTCCTTTGTAGTACCCCCAGTAGTAGTAGTAGTCCCCCCCCTTTGTAGTGCCCCCAGTAGTAGTAGTAGTCCCCCCCCTTTGTAGTGCCCCCAGTAGTAGTAGTAGTCCCCCCCCCTTTGTAGTGCCCCTAGTATTAGTAGTAGTCCCCCCCCCTTTGTAGTGCCCCCAGTAGTAGTAGTAGTTCCCCCAGTAGTAGTAGTAGTCCCCCCCTTTGTAGTGCCCCTAGTAGTAGTAGTAGTCCCCCCAGTAGTAGTAGTAGTCCCCCCCCTTTGTAGTGCCCCCAGTAGTAGTAGTAGTCCCCCCAGTAGTAGTAGTAGTAGTCCCCCCCCTTGTAGTGCCCCCAGTAGTAGTAGTAGTAGTCCGCCCAGTAGTAGTAGTAGTCCCCCCAGTAGTAGTTGTAGTCCCCCCCCTTTGTAGTGCCCCCAGTAGTAGTAGTAGTAGTCCCCCCAGTAGTAGTAGTAGTCCCCCCAGTAGTAGTAGTAGTAGTCCCCCCCTTTGTAGTGCCCCCAGTAGTAGTAGTAGTCCCCCCAGTAGTAGTCCCCCCCCTTTGTAGTGCCCCCAGTAGTAGTAGTAGTCCCCCCCTTTGTAGTGCCCCCAGTAGTAGTCCCCCCCCTTTGTAGTGCCCCCAGTAGTAGTAGTAGTCCCCCCAGTAGTAGTTGTAGTCCCCCCAGTAGTAGTAGTAGTCCCCCCCCATTTGTAGTGCCCCCAGTAGTAGTAGTACTCCCCCCAGTAGTAGTAGTAGTCCCCCCCCCCTTTGTAGTGCTCCCAGTAGTAGTAGTAGTCCCCCCCCCTTTGTAGTGCCCCCAGTAGTAGTAGTAGTCCCCCCCCCTTTGTAGTGTCCCCAGTAGTAGTAGTAGTCCCCCCCCTTTGTAGTGCCCCCAGTAGTAGTAGTAGTCCCCCCCCTTTGTAGTGCCCCCAGTAGTAGTAGTAGTCCCCCCCCCTTTGTAGTGCCCCCAGTAGTAGTAGTAGTCCCCCCAGTAGTAGTAGTAGTAGTCCCCCCCCCTTTGTAGTGCCCCCAGTAGTAGTAGTAGTCCCCCCAGTAGTAGTAGTAGTCCCCCCCCTTTGTATTGCCCCCAGTAGTAGTAGTAGTCCCCCCCTTTGTATTGCCCCCAGTAGTAGTAGTCCCCCCCCTTTGTAGTGCCCCCAGTAGTAGTCCCCCCAGTAGTAGTAGTAGTCCCCCCCTTTGTAGTGCCCCCAGTAGTAGTAGTAGTCCCCCCAGTAGTAGTAGTAGTCCCCCCCCCTATGTAGTACCCCCAGTAGTAGTAGTAGTAGTATTCCCCCCCTTTGTAGTGCCCCTAGTAGTAGTAGTAGTCCCCCCCTTTGTAGTGCCCCCAGTAGTAGTAGTAGTCCCCCCCTCCTTTGTAGTGCCCCCAGTAGTAGTAGTAGTCCCCCCAGTAGTAGTAGTAGTCCCCCCCTTTGTAGTGTCCCCAGTAGTACTAGTAGTCCCCCCAGTAGTAGTAGTCCCCCCCCCCTTTGTAGTGCCCCCAGAAGTAGTAGTAGTCCCCCCAGTAGTAGTAGTAGTCCCCCCCTTTGTAGTGCCCCCAGTAGTAGTAGTAGTCCCCCCAGTAGTAATAGTAGTCCCCCCCTTTGTAGTGCCCCCAGTAGTAGTAGTAGTCCCCCCAGTAGTAGTAGTAGTCGCCCCCCCTTTGTAGTGTCCCCAGTAGTAGTAGTAGTCCCCCCAGTAGTAGTAGTAGTAGTAGTCCCCCCCTTTGTAGTGCCCCCAGTAGTAGTAGTAGTCCCCCAGTAGTAGTAGTAGTCCCCCCCCTTTGTAGTGCCCCCAGTAGTAGTAGTAGTAGTTGTCCCCCCCCCTTTGTAGTGCCCCCAGTAGTAGTAGTCCTCCCCCTTGTAGTGCCCCCCTTGTAGTGCCCCCAGTAGTAGTAGTCCCCCCCCTTGTAGTGCCCCCAGTAGTAGTAGTCCTCCCCCTTGTAGTGCCCCCAGTAGTAGTAGTCCCCCCCTTTGTAGTGCCCCCAGTAGTAGTAGTAGTAGTAGTCCCCCCTTTGTATAGTGCCCCCAGTAGTAGTAGTGCCCCCCAGTAGTAGTAGTCCCCCCCCTTTGTAGTGCCCCCAGTAGTAGTCGTCCCCCCCCTTTGTAGTGCCCCCAGTAGTAGTAGTCGTCCCCCCCTTTGTAGTGCCCCCAGTAGTAGTAGTAGTCCCCCCCCTTTGTAGTGCCCCAAGTAGTAGTAGTAGTCCCTCCCCTTTGTAGTGCCCCCAGTAGTAGTAGTAGTCTCCCCCCTTTGTAGTGCCCCCAGTAGTAGTCGTCCCCCCCTTTGTAGTGCCCCCAGTAGTAGTAGTACTCCCCCCCTTTGTAGTGCCCCCAGTAGTAGTAGTACTTCCCCCCCTTTGTAGTGCCCCCAGTAGTAGTAGTACTCCCCCCCCTTTGTAGTGCCCCCAGTAGTAGTAGTAGTCCCCCCCTTTGTAGTGCCCCCAGTAGTAGTAGTAGTCCCCCCCCTTTGTAGTGCCCCCCAGTAGTAGTAGTAGTCCCCCCCTTTGTAGTGCCCCCAGTAGTAGTAGTAGTCCCCCCCCCTTTGTAGTGCCCCCAGTAGTAGTCCCCCCCCTTTGTAGTGCCCCCAGTAGTAGTAGTAGTCCCCCCCCTTTGTAGTGCCCCCAGTAGTAGTAGTAGTTCCCCCCCCTTTGTAGTGCCCCCAGTAGTAGTAGTAGTTCCACCCCCTTTGTAGTGCCCCCAGTAGTAGTAGTAGTCCCCCCCTTTGTAGTGCCCCCAGTAGTAGTAGTCCCCCCCCCTTTGTTGTGCCCCCAGTAGTAGTAGTAGTCCCCCCCCCTTTGTAGTGCCCCCCAGTAGTAGTAGTAGTCCCCCCCCCTTAGTAGTGCCCCCAGTAGTAGTAGTAGTCCCCCCCCCTTTGTAGTGCCACCAGTAGTAGTAGTAGTCCCCCCCCCTTTGTAGTGCCCCCAGTAGTAGTAGTAGTCCCAGCCCGTTTGTAGTGCCCCCAGTAGTAGTAGTCCCCCCCCTTTGTAGTGCCCCCAGTAGTAGTAGTCCCCCCCCTTTGTAGTGCCCCCAGTAGTAGTAGTCCCCCCCTTGTAATGCCCCCAGTAGTAGTAGTCCCCCCCCTTGTAATGCCCCCAGTAGTAGTGCCCCCAGTAGTAGTAGTCCCCCCCCTTGTAGTGCCCCCAGTAGAAGTAGTAGTCCCCCCCCCTTGTAGTGCCCCCAGTAGTTGTAGTCCCCCCCATAGTAGTAGTCCCCCCCTTGTAGTGCTCCCAGTAGTAGTAGTCTTCCCTTTGTATAGTGCCCCCAGTAGTAGTAGTGCCCCCAGTAGTAGTAGTCCCCCACTGTAGTAGTAGTCCCCCCCTTGTAGTGCCCCCAGTAGTAGTAGTCCCCCCTTGTAGTGCCCCCAGTAGTAGTAGTCCCCCCCTTGTAGTGCCCCCAGTAATAGTAGTAGTCGCCCCCCCTTTGTAGTGCCCCAGTAGTAGTAGTCCCCCCCTTGTAGTGCCCCCAGTAATAGTAGTAGTCGCCCCCCCCTTTGTAGTGCCCCCAGTAGTAGTTGTCCCCCCCTTTGTAGTGCCCCCAGTAGTAGTCCCCCCCCCCTTTGTAGTGCCCCCAGTAGTAGTCCCCCCCCCTTTGTAGTGCCTCCAGTAGTAGTAGTAGTAGTGCCCACAGTAGTAGTAGAAGCCCCCCCCCTTTGTAGTGCCCCCTGTAGTAGTCCGTCCCCCCCTTTGTAGTGCCCCCAGTAGTAGTAGTAGTCCCCCCAGTAGTAGTAGTAGTCCCCCCCTTTGTAGTGCCCCCAGTAGTAGTAGTAGTCCCCCCCTTTGTAGTGCCCCCAGTAGTAGTAGTAGTCCCCCCTTTGTAGTGCCACCCAGTAGTAGTAGTACTCCCCCCTTTGTAGTGCCCCCAGTAGTAGTAGTACTCCCCCCCTTTGTAGTGCCCCCAGTAGTAGTAGTACTCCCCCCCTTTGTAGTGCCCCCAGTAGTAGTAGTACTCCCCCCCTTTGTAGTGCCCCCAGTAGTAGTAGTCCCCCCCCTTTGTAGTGCCCCCAGTAGTAGTAGTAGTCCCCCCCTTTGTAGTGCCCCCAGTAGTAGTAGTAGTCCCCCCCCTTTGTAGTGCCCCCAGTAGTAGTAGTAGTCCCCCCCCTTTGTAGTGCCCCCAGTAGTAGTAGTAGTCCCCCCCCCTTTGTAGTGCCCCCAGTAGTAGTAGTAGTCCCCCCCCTTTGTAGTGCCCCCAGTAGTAGTAGTAGACCCCCCCTTTGTAGTGCCCCCAGTAGTAGTAGTAGTCCCCCCCTTTGTAGTGCCCCCCAGTAGTAGTAGTAGTCCCCCCCCTTTGTAGTGCCCCCAGTAGTAGTAGTAGTAGTCCCCCCCCTTTGTAGTGCCCCCAGTAGTAGTAGTAGTTCCCCCCCTTTGTAGTGCCCCCCCTTTGTAGTGCCCCAGTAGTAGTAGTAGTTCCCCCCCTTTGTAGTCCCCCCCCTTTGTAGTGCCCCCAGTAGTAGTAGTAGTCCCCCCCCCTTTGTAGTGCCCCCAGTAGTAGTAGTCCCCCCCCCTTTGTAGTGCCCCCAGTAGTAGTAGTAGTCCCCCCCCCTTTGTAGTGCCCCCAGTAGTAGTAGTAGTCCCCCCCCCTTTGTAGTGCCCCCAGTAGTAGTAGTAGTCCCCCCCGTTTGTAGTGCCCCCAGTAGTAGTAGTCCCCCCCTCTGTCCTTTGCCCTAGTGCCCCAGTAGTAGTAGTCCCCCCCTTTGTAGTGCCCCCAGTAGTAGTAGTCCTCCCCTTTGTAGTGCCCCCAGTAGTAGTAGTCCCCCCCTTTGTAGTGCCCCCAGTAGTAGTAGTCCCCCCCCTTGTAATGCCCCCAGTAGTAGTAGTCCCCCCCCTTGTAATGCCCCCAGTAGTAGTGCCCCCCAGTAGTAGTAGTCCCCCCCTTTGTTTAGTTCCCCCAGTAGTAGTAGTCCCCCCCTTTGTATAGTGCCCCCAGTAGTAGTAGTCCCCCCCCTTTGTATAGTGCCCCCAGTAGTAGTAGTAGTAATGCCCCCAGTAGTAGTCGTCCCCCCCTTGTAGTGCCCCCAGTAGTAGTAGTAGTCCCCACCTTTGTAGTGCCCCAGTAGTAGTAGTAATCCCCCCCTTTGTAGTGCCCCCAGTAGTAGTCGTTCCCCCTTTGTAGTGCCCCCAGTAGTAGTAGTAGTCCCCCCCCTTTGTAGTGCCCCCAGTAGTAGTAGTAGTCCCCTCCCCTTTGTAGTGCCCCCAGTAGTAGTAGTATTCCCCCCCCTTTGTAGTGCCCCCAGTAGTAGTAGTCCCCCCCCTTTGTAGTGCCTCCTTAGTAGTAGTAGTCCCCCCCCCTTTGTAGTGCCCCCAGTAGTAGTAGTAGTAGTGCCCCCAGTAGTAGTGCCCCCAGTAGTAGTGCCCCCAGTAGTAGTAGTAGTCCCCCCCTTTGTAGTGCCCCCAGTAGTATTAGTAGTACCCCCCCCTTTGTAGTGCCCCCCAGTAGTAGTAGTAGTCCCCCCCCTTTGTAGTGCCCCCAGTAGTAGTAGTAGTCCCCCCCTTTGTAGTGCCCCCAGTAGTATTAGTAGTCCCCCCCCTTTGTAGTGCCCCCAGTAGTAGTAGTAGTCCCCCCCCTTTGTAGTGCCCCCAGTAGTAGTAGTAGTCCCCCCCCCCTTTGTAGTGCCCCCAGTAGTAGTAGTAGTAGTAGTACCCCCCCCTTTGTAGTGCCCCCAGTAGTAGTAGTAGTCCCCCCAGTAGTAGTAGTTGTCCCCCCCCTTTGTAGTGCCCCCAGTAGTAGTAATAGTCCCCCCAGTAGTAGTAGTAGTCCCCCCCCCTTTGTAGTGCCCCCAGTAGTAGTAGTAGTCCCCCCCCTTTGTAGTGCCCGCACTTTGTAGTGCCCCCAGTAGTAGTAGTAGTCCCCCCCCCTTTGTAGTGCCCCCAGTAGTAGTAGTAGTCCCCCCCTTTGTAGTGCCCCCAGTAGTAGTAGTAGTCCCCCACCTTTGTAGTGCCCCCAGTAGTAGTAGTAGTCCCCCCCCCTTTTGTAGTGCCCCAGTAGTAGTTGTAGTCCCCCCCTTAGTAGTGCCCCCAGTAGTAGTAGTTCCCCCCCTTGTAGTGCCCCCAGTAGTAGTAGTAGTCCCCCCCTTTGTAGTGCCCCCAGTAGTAGTAGTAGTCCCCCCCCCTTTGTAGTACCCCCAGTAGTAGTAGTAGTCCCCCCCCTTTGTAGTGCCCCCAGTAGTAGTAGTAGTCCCCCCCCTTTGTAGTGCCCCCAGTAGTAGTAGTAGTCCCCCCCCTTTGTAGTGCCCTAGTATTAGTAGTAGTCCCCCCCCCTTTGTAGTGCCCCCAGTAGTAGTAGTAGTTCCCCCAGTAGTAGTAGTAGTCCCCCCTTTGTAGTGCCCCTAGTAGTAGTAGTAGTCCCCCCAGTAGTAGTAGTAGTCCCCCCCTTTGTAGTGCCCCCAGTAGTAGTAGTAGTCCCCCCAGTAGTAGTAGTAGTAGTCCCCCCCCCTTGTAGTGCCCCCAGTAGTAGTAGTAGTAGTCCGCCCAGTAGTAGTAGTAGTCCCCCCAGTAGTAGTTGTAGTCCCCCCCCTTTGTAGTGCCCCCAGTAGTAGTAGTAGTAGTCCCCCCAGTAGTAGTAGTAGTCCCCCCAGTAGTAGTAGTAGTAGTCCCCCCCTTTGTAGTGCCCCCAGTAGTAGTAGTAGTCCCCCCAGTAGTAGTCCCCCCCCCCTTTGTAGTGCCCCCAGTAGTAGTAGTAGTCCCCCCCCTTTGTAGTGCCCCCAGTAGTAGTAGTAGTCCCCCCAGTAGTAGTCCCCCCCCTTTGTAGTGCCCCCAGTAGTAGTAGTAGTCCCCCCAGTAGTAGTTGTAGTCCCCCCAGTAGTAGTAGTAGTAGTCCCCCCCATTTGTAGTGCCCCCAGTAGTAGTAGTACTCCCCCCAGTAGTAAGTAGTAGTCCCCCCCCCCCTTTGTAGTGCTCCCAGTAGTAGTAGTAGTCCCCCCCCCCTTTGTAGTGCCCCCAGTAGTAGTAGTAGTCCCCCCCCTTTGTAGTGCCCCCAGTAGTAGTAGTAGTCCCCCCAGTAGTAGTAGTAGTCCCCCCCTTTGTAGTGTCCCCAGTAGTACTAGTAGTCCCCCCAGTAGTAAGTAGTCCCCCCCCCCTTTGTAGTGCCCCCAGAAGTAGTAGTAGTCCCCCCAGTAGTAGTAGTAGTCCCCCCCCTTTGTAGTGCCCCCAGTAGTAGTAGTCCCCCCAGTAGTAATAGTAGTCCCCCCCTTTGTAGTGCCCCCAGTAGTAGTAGTAGTCCCCCCAGTAGTAGTAGTCGCCCCCCCTTTGTAGTGTCCCCAGTAGTAGTAGTAGTCCCCCCAGTAGTAGTAGTAGTAGTAGTCCCCCCCTTTGTAGTGCCCCCAGTAGTAGTAGTAGTCCCCCAGTAGTAGTAGTAGTCCCCCCCCTTTGTAGTGCCCCCAGTAGTAGTAGTAGTCCCCCCAGTAGTAGTAGTAGTAGTTGTCCCCCCCCTTTGTAGTGCCCCCAGTAGTAGTAGTAGTCCCCCCATTAGTAGTAGTCCCCCCAGTAGTAGTAGTAGTCCCCCCCCTTTGTAGTGCCCCCAGTAGTAGTAGTAGTAGTCCCCCCAGTAGTAGTAGTAGTCCCCCCCCTTTGTAGTGCCCCCAGTAGTAGTAGTAGTAGTCCCCCCAGTAGTAGTAGTCCCCCCCCTTTGTAGTGCCCCAGTAGTAGTAGTAGTCCCCCCAGTAGTAGTCCCCCCCCCTTTGTAGTGCCCCCAGTAGTAGTAGTAGTCCCCCCCCTTTGTAGTGCCCCCAGTAGTAGTAGTAGTCCCCCCAGTAGTAGTCCCCCCCCTTTGTAGTGCCCCCAGTAGTAGTAGTAGTCCCCCCCCTTTGTAGTGCCCCCAGTAGTAGTAGTAGTCCCCCCCCCCTTTATAGTGCCCCCAGTAGTAGTAGTAGTCCCCCCCCCTTTGTAGTCCCCCCTTTGTAGTCCCCCCAGTAGTAGTAGTAGTAGTCCCCCCCCTTTGTAGTGCCCCCAGTAGTAGTCGTAGTCCCCCCAGTAGTAGTAGTAGTAGTCCCCCCCAGTAGTAGTAGTAGTCCCCCAGTAGTAGTAGTAGTAGTCCCCCCAGTAGTAGTAGTAGTCCCCCCCCTTTGTAGTGCCCCCAGTAGTAGTAGTAGTCCCCCCCCTTTGTAGTGCTCCCAGTAGTAGTAGTAGTCCCCCCCCTTTGTAGTGCCCCCAGTAGTAGTAGTAGTAGTAGTCCCCCCCTTTGTAGTGCCCTTAGTAGTAGTAGTCGTCCCCCCAGTAGTAGTAGTAGTAGTCCCCCCCTTTGTAGTTGCCCTTAGTAGTAGTAGTCATCCCCCCAGTAGTAGTAGTAGTCCCCCCCCCTTTGTAGTGCCCCCAGTAGTAGTAGTAGTCCCCCCCTTTGTAGTGCCCCCAGTAGTAGTAGTAGTCCCCCCAGTAGTAGTTATAGTCCCCCCCCTTTGTAGTGCCCCCCAGTAGTAGTAGTCCCCCCACCTTTGTAGTGCCCCCAGTAGTAGTAGTCCCCCACCTTTGTAGTGCCCCCAGTAGTAGTAGTCCCCCCACCTTTGTAGTGCCCCCAGTAGTAGTAGTCCCCCCACCTTTGTAGTGCCCCCAGTAGTAGTAGTAGTCCCCCCCCTTTGTAGTGCCCCCAGTAGTAGTAGTCCCCCCCACCTTTGTAGTGCCCCCAGTAGTAGTAGTAGTCCCCCCCCTTTGTAGTGCCCCCAGTAGTAGTAGTAGTCCCCCCAGTAGTAGTAGTAGTCCCCCCCCCTTTGTAGTGCCCCCAGTAGTAGTCCCCCCAGTAGTAGTCCCCCCCTTTGTAGTGCCCCCAGTAGTAGTAGTAGTCCCCCCAGTAGTAGTTGTAGTCACCCCAGTAGTAGTAGTAGTAGTCCCCCCCTTTGTAGTGCCCCCAGTAGTAGTAGTAGTAGTGCCCCCAGTAGTAGTAGTAGTCCCCCCCCTTTGTAGTGCCCCCAGTAGTAGTAGTAGTCCCCCCCCTTTGTAGTGCCCCCAGTAGTAGTAGTAGTCCCCCCCCTTTGTAGTGCCCCCAGTAGTAGTAGTAGTCCCCCCCCCTTTGTAGTGCCCCCAGTAGTAGTAGTAGTCTCCCCCCTTTGTAGTGCCCCCAGTAGTAGTAGTAGTCCCCCCCCCCTTTGTAGTGCCCCCAAGTAGTAGTAGTCCCCCCAGTAGTAGTAGTAGTAGTAGTCCCCCCCCCTTTGTAGTGCCCCCAGTAGTAGTAGTAGTCGCCCCAGTAGTAGTAGTAGTAGTAGTCCCCCCCCTTTGTATTGCCCCCAGTAGTAGTAGTAGTCCCCCCCCTTTGTAGTGCCCCCAGTAGTAGTAGTCCCCCCCCCCTTTGTAGTGCCCCCAGTAGTAGTAGTCAGTCACCCCAGTAGTAGTAGTCCCCCCCCTTTGTAGTGCCCCCAGTAGTAGTAGTAGTAGTCGCCCCAGTAGTAGTAGCCTAGTCCCCCCCTTTGTATTGCCCCAGTAGTAGTAGTAGTCCCCCCCCTTTGTAGTGCCCCCAGTAGTAGTAGTAGTCCCCCCCCTTTGTAGTGCCCCCAGTAGTATTAGTAGTCTCCCCCCTTTGTAGTGCCCCAGTAGTAGTAGTAGTCCCCCCCCTTTGTAGTGCCCCCAGTAGTAGTCCCCCCCCCCTTTGTAGTGCCCCCAGTAGTAGTCCCCCCCCCCTTTGTAGTGCCCCCAGTAGTAGTCCCTCCCCCCCTTTGTAGTGCCCCAGTAGTAGTCCCCCCCCCTTTGTAGTGCCCCCAGTAGTAGTCCCCCCCCCCTTTGTAGTGCCCCCAGTAGTAGTCCCCCCCCCTTTGTAGTGCCCCCAGTAGTAGTCCCCCCCCTTTGTAGTGCCCCCAGTAGTAGTCCCCCCCCCTTTGTAGTGCCCCCAGTAGTAGTCCCCCCCCCCTTTGTAGTGCCCCCAGTAGTAGTCCCCCCCCCCTTGTAGTGCCCCAGTAGTAGTCCCCCCCCCTTTGTAGTGCCCCCAGTAGTAGTCCCCCCACCTTTGTAGTGCCCCCGTAGTAGTAGTCCCCCACCTTTGTAGTGCCCCCAGTAGGTAGTCCCCCCACCTTTGTAGTGCCCCCAGTAGTAGTAGTCCCCCCACCTTTGTAGTGCCCCCAGTAGTAGTAGTAGTCCCCCCCCTTTGTAGTGCCCCCCAGTAGTAGTAGTAGTCCCCCCCCTTTTTAGTGCCCCCAGTAGTAGTAGTAGTCCCCCCCAGTAGTAGTAGTAGTCCCCCCTGTAGTAGTAGTAGTCCCCCCCTTTTTAGTGCCCCCAGTAGTAGTAGTCAGTAAGTCCCCCCAGTAGTAGTAGTAGTCCCCCCCTTTGTAGTGCCCCCAGTAGTAGTAGTAGTCCCCCCTGTAGTAGTCCCCCCCCTTTGTAGTGCCCCCAGTAGTAGTAGTCCCCCCAGTAGTAGTAGTAGTCCCCCCCTTTGTAGTGCCCCCAGTAGTAGTAGTAGTCCCCCCTGTAGTAGTCCCCCCCCTTTGTAGTGCCCCCAGTAGTAGTAGTAGTCCCCCCCTTTGTAGTGCCCCCCAGTAGTAGTAGTAGTCCCCCCCCCTTTGTAGTGCCCCCAGTAAGTAGTAGTAGTCCCCCCCCCTTTGTAGTGCCCCCAGTAGTAGTAGTAGTCCCCCCCCCTTTGTAGTCCCCCCCCTTTGTAGTGTCCCCAGTAGTAGTAGTAGTTGTAGTCCCCCCCCTTTGTAGTGCCCCCAGTAGTAGTAGTAGTCCCCCCCAGTAGTAGTAGTAGTAGTAGTCCCCCCCTTTGTAGTGCCCCCAGTAGTAGTAGTAGTCCCCCCAGTAGTAGTAGTAGTTGTCCCCCCCCCTTTTGTAGTGCCCCCAGTACTAGTAGTAGTCCCCCCCCCTTTGTAGTGCCCCCCAGTAGTAGTAGCAGTAGTCCCCCCAGTAGTAGTAGTCCCCCCAGTAGTAGTTGTAGTCCCCCCCCCTTTGTAGTGCCCCCAGTAGTAGTAGTAGTAGTCCCCCCCCTTTGTAGTGCCCCCAGTAGTAGTAGTAGTAGTCCCCCCAGTAGTAGTAGTAGTCCCCCCAGTAGTAGTAGAGTCCCCCCCTTTGTAGTGCCCCCAGTAGTAGTAGTAGTCCCCCCCAGTAGTAGTCGCCCCCCCTTTGTAGTTCCCCCCAGTAGTAGTAGTAGTCCCCCCAGTAGTAGTTGTAGTCCCCCCAGTAGTAGTAGTAGTAGTCCCCCCCCATTTGTAGTGCCCCCAGTAGTAGTAGTAGTAGTACTCCCCCAGTAGTAGTAGTCCCCCCCCCTTTGTAGTGCCCCCAGTAGTAGTAGTAGTCCCCCCCCTTTGTAGTGCCCCCAGTAGTAGTAGTAGTCCCCCCCCTTTGTAGTGCCCCCAGTAGTAGTAGTAGTCCCCCCCCTTTGTAGTGCCCCCAGTAGTAGTAGTAGTCCCCCCCCCTTTGTAGTGCCCCCAGTAGTAGTAAATAGTCCCCCCCCTTTGTAGTGCCCCAGTAGTAGTAGTAGTCCCCCCAGTAGTAGTAGTAGTAGTCCCCCCCCTTTGTAGTTCCCCCAGTAGTAGTAGTAGTCCCCCCAGTAGTAGTAGTAGTCCCCCCCCCTTTGTATTGCCCCCAGTAGTAGTAGTAGTCCTCCCCCCTTTGTATTGCCCCCAGTAGTAGTAGTCCCCCCCCCTTTGTATTGCCCCCAGTAGTAGTAGTAGTCCCCCCCAGTAGTAGTAGTAGTAGTCCCCCCCTTTGTAGTGCCCCCAGTAGTAGTAGTCCCCCCAGTAGTAGTAGTAGTCCCCCCCCTTTGTAGTGCCCCCAGTAGTAGTAGTAGTCCCCCCCCCTTTGTAGTGCCCCCAGTAGTAGTAGTAGTCCCCCCTCCTTTGTAGTGCCCCCAGTAGTAGTAGTAGTCCCCCCTCCTTTGTAGTGCCCCCAGTAGTAGTAGTAGTCCCCCCAGTAGTAGTAGTAGTCCCCCCCTTTGTAGTGTCCCCCAGTAGTAGTTGTAGTCCCCCCAGTAGTAGTAGTAGTCCCCCCCGTTTGTAGTGCCCCCAGAAGTAGTAGTAGTCCCCCCCAGTAGTAGTACAAGTCCCCCCCTTTGTAGTGCCCCCAGTAGTAGTAGTAGTCCCCCCAGTAGTAGTAGTCCCCCCCCTTTGTAGTGCCCCCAGTAGTAGTAGTCGCCCCCCCTTTGTAGTGTCCCCAGTAGTAGTCCCCCCCCCTTTGTAGTGCCCCCAGTAGTAGTAGTCGCCCCCCCTTTGTAGTGTCCCCAGTAGTAGTAGTAGTCCCCCCCAGTAGTAGTAGTAGTAGTCCCCCCCTTTGTAGTGCCCCCAGTAGTAGTAGTAGTCCCCAGTAGTAGTAGTAGTACCCCCCCTTTGTAGTGCCCCCAGTAGTAGTAGTAGTCCCCCCAGTAGTAGTAGTAGTTGTCCCCCCCCCCTTTGTAGTGCCCCCAGTAGTAGTAGTAGTCCCCCCCCTTTGTAGTGCCCCCCAGTAGTAGTAGTAGTCCCCCCCCCTTTGTAGTCCCCCCCCCTTTGTAGTGCCCACAGTAGTAGTCCCCCCAGTAGTAGTAGTAGTCCCCCCCCTTTGTAGTGTCCCCCAGTAGTAGTAGTAGTCCCCCCAGTAGTAGTAGTAGTCCCCCCAGTAGTAGTTGTAGTAGTCCCCCCCCCTTTGTAGTGCCCCCAGTAGTAGTAGTAGTAGTAGTCCCCCCAGTAGTAGTAGTCCCCCCCCTTTGTAGTGTCCCCAGTAGTAGTAGTAGTCCCACCCAGTAGTAGTAGTAGTCCCCCCAGTAGTAGTTGTAGTAGTCCCCCCCCCTTTGTAGTGCCCCCAGTAGTAGTAGTAGTCCCCCCAGTAGTAGTAGTAGTAGTCCCCCCCCCTTTGTAGTTCCCCCAGTAGTAGTAGTCCCCCCAGTAGTAGTAGTAGTCCCCCCCCCCTTTGTAGTTCCCCCAGTAGTAGTAGTAGTCCCCCCAGTAGTAGTAGTAGTAGTAGTCCCCCCCCCCTTTGTAGTTCCCCCAGTAGTAGTAGTAATCCCCCCAGAAGTATAGTAGTCCCCCCCCTTTGTAGTGCCTCCAGTAGTAGTAGTAGTCCCCCCAGAAGTAGTAGTAGTCCCCCCCCTTTGTAGTGCCCCCAGTAGTAGTAGTAGTCCCCCAGTAGTAGTAGTAGTCCCCCCCCTTTGTAGTGCCCCCCAGTAGTAGTAGTAGTCCCCCCCTTTGTAGTGCCCCCAGTAGTAGTAGTAGTCCCCCCCAGTAGTAGTTGTAGTCCCCCCAGTAGTAGTTGTAGTCCCCCCCCTTTGTAGTGCCCCCAGTAGTAGTAGTAGTAGTCCCCCCCCTTTGTAGTGCCCCCAGTAGTAGTAGTAGTAGTAGTCCCCCCACCTTTGTAGTGCCCCCCAGTAGTAGTAGTAGTAGTCCCCCCCCCTTTGTAGTGCCCCCAGTAGTGCGCTCCCCCCCTTTGTAGTGCCCCCAGTAGTAGTCCCCCCCCTTTGTAGTCCCCCCAGTAGTAGTCCCCCCCCTTTGTAGTGCCCCCCAGTAGTAGTCCCCCCCTTTGTAGTGCCCCCAGTAGTAGTCCCCCCCCTTTGTAGTGCCCCCAGTAGTAGTCCCCCCCCCTTTGTAGTGCCCCCAGTAGTAGTCCCCCCCCTTTGTAGTGCCCCCAGTAGTAGTCCCCCCCCCTTTGTAGTGCCCCCAGTAGTAGTCCCCCCCCCTTTGTAGTCCCCCCCCTTTGTAGTGCCCCCAGTAGTAGTCCCCCCCCCCCTTTGTAGTCCCCCCCCCTTTGTAGTGCCCCCAGTAGTAGTCCCCCCCCTTTGTAGTGCCCCCCAGTAGTAGTCCCCCCCCCTTTGTAGTCCCCCCCCTTTGTAGTGCCCCCAGTAGTAGTCCCCCCCCTTTGTAGTGCCCCCAGTAGTAGTCCCCCCCCCTTTGTAGTGCCCCCAGTAGTAGTCCCCCCCCCCTTTGTAGTGCCCCCAGTAGTAGTCCCCCCCCCTTTGTAGTGCCCCCAGTAGTAGTCCCCCCCCCTTTGTAGTCCCCCCAGTAGTAGTCCCCCCCCCTTTGTAGTGCCCCCCAGTAGTAGTCCCCCCCCCCTTTGTAGTGCCCCCAGTAGTAGTCCCCCCCCTTTGTAGTGCCCCCAGTAGTAGTCCCCCCCCCCTTTGTAGTGCCCCCAGTAGTAGTCCCCCCCCCTTTGTAGTGCCCCCAGTAGTAGTCCCCCCCCCTTTGTAGTGCCCCCAGTAGTAGTCCCCCCCCCCTTTGTAGTGCCCCCAGTAGTAGTCCCCCCCCCTTTGTAGTGCCCCCAGTAGTAGTCCCCCCCCCTTTGTAGTCCCCCCCCCTTTGTAGTGCCCCCAGTAGTAGTCCCCCCCCTTTGTAGTCCCCCCCCCTTTGTAGTGCCCCCAGTAGTTGTGTCCCCCCCCCTTTGTAGTGCCCCCAGTAGTTGTCCCCCCCCCTTTGTAGTGCCCCCAGTAGTAGTCCCCCCCCCCTTTGTAGTGCCCCCAGTAGTAGTCCCCCCCCTTTGTAGTCCCCCCCCTTTGTAGTGCCCCCCAGTAGTAGTCCCCCCCCCCTTTTATAGTCCCCCCCCCTTTGTAGTGCCCCCAGTAGTAGTCCCCCCCCCTTTGTAGTGCCCCCAGTAGTAGTCCCCCCCCCTTTGTAGTCCCCCCCCCTTTGTAGTGCCCCCAGTAGTAGTCCCCCCCCCTTTGTAGTCCCCCCCCTTTGTAGTCCCCCCCCCTTGTAGTCCCCCCCCCCTTTGTAGTGCCCCCAGTAGTAGTCCCCCCCCCTTTGTAGTCCCCCCCCCTTTGTAGTGCCCCCAGTAGTAGTCCCCCCCCCCTTTGTAGTCCCCCCCCTTTGTAGTGCCCCCAGTAGTAGTCCCCCCCCTTTGTAGTCCCCCCCCTTTGTAGTGCCCCCCAGTAGTAGTCCCCCCCCTTTGTAGTCCCCCCCCCTTTGTAGTGCCCCCAGTAGTAGTCCCCCCCCCCCTTTGTTGTCCCCCCCCCCTTTGTAGTCCCCCCCCCTTTGTAGTGCCCCCAGTAGTAGTCCCCCCCCCTTTGTAGTGCCCCCCAGTAGTAGTCCCCCCCCCTTTGTAGTGCCCCCAGTAGTAGTCCCCCCCCTTTGTAGTCCCCCCCCCTTTGTAGTGCCCCCAGTAGTAGTCCCCCCCCTTTGTTGTCCCCCCCCCCTTTGTAGTGCCCCCAGTAGTAGTCCCCCCCCCTTTGTTGTCCCCCCCCCTTTGTAGTCCCCCCCCCTTTGTAGTGCCCCCAGTAGTAGTCCCCCCCCCTTTGTAGTGCCCCAGTAGTAGTCCCCCCCTTTGTAGTCCCCCCCCTTTGTAGTGCCCCCAGTAGTAGTCCCCCCCCCCCTTTGTAGTGCCCCCAGTAGTAGTCCCCCCCCTTTGTAGTCCCCCCCCCCTTTGTAGTGCCCCCAGTAGTAGTCCCCCCCCCTTTGTAGTCCCCCCCCCTTTGTAGTCCCCCCCCTTTGTAGTGCCCCCAGTAGTAGTCCCCCCCCCTTTGTAGTCCCCTCCCCCCTTTGTAGTGCCCCCAGTAGTAGTCCCCCCCCCTTTGTAGTCCCCCCCCCTTTGTAGTCCCCCCCTTTGTAGTGCCCCCAGTAGTAGTCCCCCCCTTTGTAGTCCCCCCCCCTTTGTAGTGCCCCCAGTAGTAGTCATCCCCCCTTTGTAGTCCCCCCCCCCTTTGTAGTGCCCCCAGTAGTAGTCCCCCCCCCTTTGTAGTCCCCCCCTTTGTAGTGCCCCCAGTAGTAGTCCCCCCCTTTGTAGTGCCCCCAGTAGTAGTCCCCCCCCTTTGTAGTCCCCCCCTTTGTAGTGCCCCAGTAGTAGTCCCCCCCCTTTGTAGTCCCCCCCTTTGTAGTGCCCCCAGTAGTAGTCCCCCCCCTTTGTAGTGCCCCCAGTAGTAGTCCCCCCCCTTTGTAGTGCCCCCAGTAGTAGTCCCCCCCCCTTTGTAGTGCCCCCAGTAGTAGTCCCCCCCCTTTGTAGTGCCCCCAGTAGTAGTCCCCCCCCCTTTGTAGTCCCCCCCCTTTGTAGTGCCCCCAGTAGTAGTCCCCCCCTTTGTAGTTGCCCCCAGTAGTAGTCCCCCCCCCTTTGTAGTCCCCCCAGTAGTAGTCCCCCCCCCTTTGTAGTCCCCCCCCCTTTGTAGTGCCCCCAGTAGTAGTCCCCCCCTTTGTAGTCCCCCCCCCTTTGTAGTGCCCCCAGTAGTAGTCCCCCCAGTAGTAGTCCCACCCCTTTGTAGTACCCCCCCCCTTTGTAGTGCCCCCCAGTAGTAGTCCCCCCAGTAGTAGTCCCACCCCTTTGTAGTACCCCCCCCTTTGTAGTGCCCCCAGTAGTAGTCCCCCCCAGTAGTAGTCCCCCCCCCTTTGTAGTCACCCCCCCTTTGTAGTGCCCCCCAGTAGTAGTCCCCCCCCCCCTTTGTAGTGCCCCCCAGTAGTAGTCCCCCCCAGTAGTAGTCCCCCCCCTTTGTAGTCCCCCCCTTTGTAGTGCCCCCAGTAGTAGTCCCCCCCCTTTGTAGTCCCCCCCCCTTTGTAGTGCCCCCAGTAGTAGTCCCCCCCCCTTTGTAGTCCCCCCCCCTTTGTAGTCCCCCCCCTTTGTAGTGCCCCCAGTAGTAGTCCCCCCCCCTTTGTAGTCCCCCCCCTTTGTAGTGCCCCCAGTAGTAGTCCCCCCCCCCTTTGTAGTGCCCCCAGTAGTAGTCCCCCCCCCTTTGTAGTGCCCCCAGTAGTAGTCCCCCCCCCTTTGTAGTGCCCCCAGTAGTAGTCCCCCCCCTTTGTAGTGCCCCCAATAGTAGTCCCCCCCTTTGTAGTGCCCCCAATAGTAGTCCCCCCCCCTTTGTAGTGCCCCCAATAGTAGTCCCCCCCCCTTTGTAGTGCCCCCAGTAGTAGTCCCCCCCCCTTTGTAGTGCCCCCAGTAGTAGTCCCCCCCCCTTTGTAGTGCCCCCAGTAGTAGTCCCCCCCCCTTTGTAGTGCCCCCAGTAAGTAGTCCCCCCCCCTTTGTAGTGCCCCCAGTAGTAGTCCCCCCCCCTTTGTAGTGCCCCCAGTAGTAGTCCCCCCCCCTTTGTAGTGCCCCCAGTAGTAGTCCCCCCCCCTTTGTAGTGCCCCCAGTAGTAGGTCCCCCCCCCCTTTGTAGTGCCCCCAGTAGTAGTCCCCCCCCCTTTGTAGTGCCCCCAGTAGTAGTCCCCCCCCCCTTTGTAGTGCCCCCAGTAGTAGTCCCCCCCCCCCTTTGTAGTGCCCCCAGTAGTAGTCCCCCCCCCCCTTTGTAGTGCCCCCAGTAGTAGTCCCCCCCCCCTTTGTAGTGCCCCCAGTAGTAGTCCCCCCCCCCTTTGTAGTGCCCCCAGTAGTAGTCCCCCCCCTTTGTAGTCCCCCCCCTTTGTAGTGCCCCCAGTAGTAGTCCCCCCCCTTTGTAGTCCCCCCCCCTTTGTAGTCCCCCCCCTTATAGTCCCCCCCCTTTGTAGTGCCCCCAGTAGTAGTCCCCCCCCCCCTTTGTAGTCCCCCCCCCTTTGTAGTCCCCCCCCCTTTGTAGTCCCCCCCCCTTTGTAGTCCCCCCCCCTTTGTAGTGCCCCCAGTAGTAGTCCCCCCCCCTTTGTAGTCCCCCCCCCTTTGTAGTGCCCCCAGTAGTAGTCCCCCCCCCTTTGTAGTCCCCCCCCCCTTTGTAGTCCCCCCCCTTTGTAGTGCCCCCAGTAGTAGTCCCCCCCCTTTGTAGTCCCCCCCCCCCTTTGTAGTGCCCCCAGTAGTAGTCATCCCCCCTTTGTAGTCCCCCCCCCCTTTGTAGTGCCCCCAGTAGTAGTCCCCCCCCTTTGTAGTCCCCCCCTTTGTAGTGCCCCCAGTAGTAGTCCCCCCCTTTGTAGTGCCCCCAGTAGTAGTCCCCCCCCTTTGTAGTCCCCCCCCTTTGTAGTGCCCCCAGTAGTAGTCCCCCCCCTTTGTAGTCCCCCCCTTTGTAGTGCCCCCAGTAGTAGTCCCCCCCCTTTGTAGTGCCCCCAGTAGTAGTCCCCCCCCTTTGTAGTGCCCCCAGTAGTAGTCCCCCCCCTTTGTAGTGCCCCCAGTAGTAGTCCCCCCCCTTTGTAGTGCCCCCAGTAGTAGTCCCCCCCCTTTGTAGTCCCCCCCTTTGTAGTGCCCCCAGTAGTAGTCCCCCCCCTTTGTAGTGCCCCCAGTAGTAGTCCCCCCCCCTTTGTAGTCCCCCCAGTAGTAGTCCCCCCCCCTTTGTAGTCCCCCCCCTTTGTAGTGCCCCCAGTAGTAGTCCCCCCCTTTGTAGTCCCCCCCCTTTGTAGTGCCCCCAGTAGTAGTCCCCCGCAGTAGTAGTCCCACCCCTTTGTAGTACCCCCCCCTTTGTAGTGCCCCCAGTAGTAGTCCCCCAGTAGTAGTCCCACCCCTTTGTAGTACCCCCCCCCTTTGTAGTGCCCCCAGTAGTAGTCCCCCCAGTAGTAGTCCCCCCCCCCTTTGTAGTCACCCCCCCCTTTGTAGTGCCCCCAGTAGTAGTCCCCCCCCCCTTTGTAGTGCCCCAGTAGTAGTCCCCCCAGTAGTAGTCCCCCCCCTTTGTAGTCCCCCCCTTTGTAGTGCCCCCAGTAGTAGTCCCCCCCCCTTTGTAGTCCCCCCCCTTTGTAGTGCCCCCAGTAGTAGTCCCCCCCCCCTTTGTAGTCCCCCCCCTTTGTAGTCCCCCCCCTTTGTAGTGCCCCCAGTAGTAGTCCCCCCCCTTTGTAGTCCCCCCCCCTTTGTAGTGCCCCCAGTAGTAGTCCCCCCCCCTTTGTAGTGCCCCCAGTAGTAGTCCCCCCCCCCTTTGTAGTGCCCCCAGTAGTAGGTCCCCCCCCCCTTTGTAGTGCCCCCAGTAGTAGTCCCCCCCCCTTTGTAGTGCCCCCAGTAGTAGTCCCCCCCCCTTTGTAGTGCCCCCAGTAGTAGTCCCCCCCCTTTGTAGTGCCCCCAATAGTAGTCCCCCCCTTTGTAGTGCCCCCAATAGTAGTCCCCCCCCCTTTGTAGTGCCCCCAATAGTAGTCCCCCCCCCTTTGTAGTGCCCCCCAGTAGTAGTCCCCCCCCCTTTGTAGTGCCCCCAGTAGTAGTCCCCCCCCCTTTGTAGTGCCCCCAGTAGTAGTCCCCCCCCCTTTGTAGTGCCCCCAGTAGTAGTCCCCCCCCCTTTGTAGTGCCCCCAGTAGTAGTCCCCCCCCCCCTTTGTAGTGCCCCCAGTAGTAGTCCCCCCCCCTTTGTAGTGCCCCCAGTAGTAGTCCCCCCCCCTTTGTAGTGCCCCCAGTAGTAGTCCCCCCCCCTTTGTAGTGCCCCCAGTAGTAGTCCCCCCCCCCTTTGTAGTGCCCCCAGTAGTAGTCCCCCCCCCTTTGTAGTGCCCCCAGTAGTAGTCCCCCCCCCCTTTGTAGTGCCCCCAGTAGTAGTCCCCCCCCCCTTTGTAGTGCCCCCAGTAGTAGTCCCCCCCCCCTTTGTAGTGCCCCCAGTAGTAGTCCCCCCCCCCTTTGTAGTGCCCCCAGTAGTAGTCCCCCCCCCCTTTGTAGTGCCCCCAGTAGTAGTCCCCCCCCCCTTTGTAGTGCCCCAGTAGTAGTCCCCCCCCTTTGTAGTCCCTCCCCTTTGTAGTGCCCCCAGTAGTAGTCCCCCCCCTTTGTAGTCCCCCCCCCCTTTGTAGTCCCCCCCCTTATAGTCCCCCCCCTTTGTAGTGCCCCCAGTAGTAGTCCCCCCCCCTTTGTAGTCCCCCCCCCTTGTGTAGTGCCCCCCGTAGTAGTCCCCCCCCCCTTTGTAGTCCCCCCCCCTTTGTAGTCCCCCCCCTTATAGTCCCCCCCCTTTGTAGTGCCCCCCAGTAGTAGTCCCCCCCCCCTTTGTAGTCCCCCCCCCTTTGTAGTGCCCCCCCCTTTGTAGTCCCCCCCCCTTTGTAGTGCCCCCAGTAGTAGTCTCCCCCCCTTTGTAGTGCCCCCAGTAGTAGTCCCCCCCCCTTTGTAGTGCCCCCAGTAGTAGTCCCCCCCCCTTTGTAGTGCCCCCAGTAGTAGTCCCCCCCCCTTTGTAGTGCCCCCAGTAGTAGTCCCCCCCCTTTGTAGTGCCCCCAGTAGTAGTCCCCCCCCCTTTTGTAGTGCCCCCAGTAGTAGTCCCCCCCCTTTGTAGTGCCCCCAGTAGTAGTCCCCCCCCCTTTGTAGTGCCCCCAGTAGTAGTCCCCCCCTTTGTAGTGCCCCCAGTAGTAGTCCCCCCCTTTGTAGTGCCCCCAGTAGTAGTCCCCCCCCCTTTGTAGTGCCCCCAGTAGTAGTCCCCCCCCTTTGTAGTGCCCCCAATAGTAGTCCCCCCCCTTTGTAGTGCCCCCAGTAGTAGTCCCCCCCCTTTGTAGTGCCCCCAGTAGTAGTCCCCCCCCCTTTGTAGTGCCCCCAGTAGTAGTCCCCCCCCCTTTGTAGTGCCCCCAGTAGTAGTCCCCCCCCCTTTGTAGTGCCCCCAGTAGTAGTCCCCCCCCTTTGTAGTGCCCCCAGTAGTAGTCCCCCCCCCCCTTTGTAGTGCCCCCAGTAGTAGTCCCCCCCCCTTTGTAGTGCCCCCAGTAGTAGTCCCCCCCCCTTTGTAGTGCCCCAGTAGTAGTCCCCCCCCCCTTTGTAGTGCCCCCCCCTTGTAGTGCCCCCAGTAGTAGTCCCCCCCCCTTTGTAGTGCCCCCAGTAGTAGTCCCCCCCCTTTGTAGTGCCCCCAGTAGTAGTCCCCCCTTTGTAGTGCCCCCAGTAGTAGTAGTCCCCCCCTTGTAGTGCCCCCAGTAGTAGTAGTCCCCCCCTTGTAGTGCCCCCAGTAGTAGTAGTCCCCCCCTTGTAGTGCCCCCAGTAGTAGTAGTCCCCCCCCTTGTAGTGCCCCCAGTAGTAATCCCCCCTGGTAGTGCCCCGATAGTAATCCCCCCCTGGTAGTGCCCCCAGTAGTCCCCCCCCCCCCAGTAGAAAGAGACTTAATTAAAAAAATAAAATCACTTACCTGAATCCCCCACTCCTGGTCCCGCCGCTAACAGCTCCTCCGGCCGCTTTGCATGGGAGAGACGTCATTACTCATGACGTCTCTCCCATTACCCACTGCGGGAGCCGGAAGATGGCTCCTGCAGTGGGAGCAGCAGCAGCTGACAGAGTCTGACAAGGTGTGTGTTTGTGCTGTGTAGCGCTGATCGGACGGAGTCCGGTCAGCGCTACACACCCGGTGCAGTCTGTGTCACAGTGACAGACTGCCCGCGGCCTGCGGCCCGTATGACGCTGCGGCCCGGGGTGCACATGGCACCCTGCCCCCCGGCCCAGCCCGCCACTGGTGGGGACTCACTATTTCCTCACGATTTGGCCATATTTTACACGATCTGTCGTTCCAATGCATCAGAATTGGCCAGATCGTGTAAGATATCTCTGTGTGTGTGGGCACCTTTAGTGACAGCACCTGCTAAAGGGCAGCTATAGACTGTGTGTGGATTTAAGTTGAAGCATTTATTAATTATTAATCATTAGGAAAAATAACTCACAGTGTCTCTCAGTGGAGTGAAACAGGGCCAGAAGCTGCAGCACTGCCACAGGTGGAGGCAGCGGCTGTCACAACTTTTCTTCTAATTCTTAACCCTGTTGAACAGGGAGCAGGGACCAGAGCTGATGAGTAAGTGGTGTGAGGACGCGTAGTGCCACACCTGATGTCAAGCTGCTGCTGCTGTTCCCAGGCTCCATGTTCTGGGTCTCTCCTGTCCCCTGCGCTTGCAGTTCCAGTGATGTCGTCGCAGCCGGTGTCAGTGCCTGGCATTCTGGGACTCCCAGGATACCAGGCAGGGCTGAGATGACGCGGGGTGTGATTGAAGCAACGGCATTCTGAGAGGCAGTGGGAGGGAATGAGTGTCCATGATGACAGCGGTGCCGTGGTGGTCTCAGATAGCGGCGCTGCAGTGGGCAGGCACCGTCTAATTAGATGGCGCCGACGGGGACTCTGCGGCTGTGCTCTCAGGCAGCAGCGCTGAGGGCAATTGCCCTGCTTGCTTGCCTCTAGAACCGCCACTGAGGGTTATACTGTACATAATTAGCAGCCCAATGAGGAGTGAAGACTCTACTGTCGAAGCTGGATAATTGCTGAAACAGAATCTGTTAAAATTGAAATCTACACGACGCCATTTTGCGAATGGCCGCTCAGCACCATTTTAGTGAATCTCACACATTATAAGTACATACTGTGATGCTATTATTTAGTGTTGTGCGATTCCCACGCAATAGAACGATGTTAAAAGTCCTCACTATATAAATACATACATTTACTGAAACATATGACCAACCCTGCAAAACACGGACCACGGTGTACTCCACAAACACGTAGTCGCACAGCGCTAACTAGCGTCTTTTCTTAAAATCCTTACACTTTGCACACTTGCATAGGAAGGTTCCCTAGCATTAAGGTTTATATTCAAGGGTTTATTTATAATTAAACAGGTAATAAAGCAACTGTATTTAAGATCTCAGGTTTAGTATATGATAAACAGACCGTGTTTGGTGCTATTCTAAACCACTGTGTATTTGCAGGCTTCCGGTCCCATCGGCAAAGAAATCGCAACATGTGTCTGAGAATTTTGGATCATAGAGAGAGAGGCATTAAAATGTACCCTGTAATGCAGCCAGTTTAGACTTCTTCCACAGTGGGAAAATGGACACAAAGGGCTCTTTGAGGCTGGACTGTGATCATACAAACTGACCTATGAACTATATTGTAACAGAAGAACTAGGAGGAAGAACTAATGGGCATATGCCAACTTGTTCTATTGTATTGCCTATCTCTGTAAGGGTACATATACAGACGTTTTATCTCCAGTAAGTAGACTGCTTGTTCCTTCGTCTGACGGAGGCTTCACGTTTGATGCCGGAAATCTGGATCCAGAGCGCCTGCATATGTATCAACTGTACCTTGTGATTGTAATTTGTTTGTGCTAATTGTATTTAGATCACAGCGAGTAACTATCTGCTTTTTGGTGAATAATATCTTTTTGTGCTTTGGAACCACAATCAAAGTCTAGAAAGCAATTATTTCTTGTGCGCCTTATAACGGTAAATAGCGACATTTAGAGTGTATAGATAGGTAGGAATCGATACTAGGCACTTGTATAAGATTAGGGTCTTTAAGAAAACAAAGTTAAGGAAAAATATAGAAGAGAAAAAAAAAGTGAAAAGGGCGAGAGGAAAAAAGGGGGGAGAGAAATCCTACAAAGTCATGTGCAATTGGGGATGGCCATCGGTTGCCATCGATTGTTTGCCTCCAATGGTTTTGACATCGATGGGGGAGATCCAATGGATGTCAGGTGGCAATTTTTATTTTCCTCTGCTGCAAGCACACAGCGATTAGCCCTGCCTTGAAAGCTTTGTTCTATGCTGCGCATTCAAAATACTAGAGTTGGCTATTGGTGACTTAACCATCAATGGTACCATCGTTAGTTAACCTTAATGGTATGAAACAGTTGACAGTGGAAATCCATACTTACCTACTCTCCCGGATGTCGCTGGAGGCTCCCGAATTTTCAGGTAGCCCCCTACTTTCCCAGAAGAGTATCCAGGTCTCCCGCATCCCTCCAACTTCTTAATGAAGTGGTCAGGAAGGGGAGAAAATTGTAGGGAATCTTTGCAGCAGTTGCCGTGATGAAGGTGGGGTCTAATGACATAGGAACCCACCCCTGAAGCATTTCTCCTCTCCAGGAATCTTCCGGAGAAGAGATATAAGTTGGTAAGTATGGGGAAACCATCAATGGTTTCCCCCAATGATGGTCATACTTGCTCTATTATTCATTGGGCCAATCAGAGGTGGGGGCAGGGCCTTGTGGGTCACATCAGGAAGCAGAGCTAGGCTCCGTGTCCTGGTTCCAAATAGAAAGGGAAAAAGGATTCTGTACTATCGATGGCCGAGATCCACTGGATATCTGCCGTCGATGACAAAACCATCTATAATCAGTGGTTAACCATCGATAGTCAATGGACGTCCCTACAAAACACATGCTCAGTACATCCAAAAGGAGCATCTGGACTTCAACAGCCCTGCAGGTAATCATAACGCCACCCTGAGCTCACATAATATTTTTATGAAAGTGCAGAAAAGCTGAGTTTTTCCCACTTTATAAATTCATTGACTTCTCTGTGGCTTTCAAAGTAGGCTTTGGATGGTGTTAAATAGCAAATATAAAAAAAAAAGTCAACAGCATCATTGATTTCTCCACTGTTTACCTGTTGGTAAAAGGGTTGGAGAAAATGAGAGTTATGATAAGAACTTACCTGTTAACTCTCTTTCTTTGAAGTCCATAGGGTCCACAGGGAGACCTTGGAGTATAGGTTGGGGAACCAAATCCGGGCACCAAGCAGTTAAAGCTTTCAGCTCCCAGGATGCACTGGGTCCATTCTACCTATAATCCCGCCCCCCGAGCCAGAGGCACCTCAATTTGCAAGTAGCCAAAGGCCGGAGAAGGAAAGAGAGAGAACAAAAGACCGGAACACTCAAGAACCACACTCACAGAGAAGAAGACTGGAAACCGGTGACCAGAAACATAGCCCATATGAAGCCAGGTGCGTCAGGGAGGGTGCCCTGTGGACCCTATGGACTTCGAAGAAAGTTAAAGGTAAGTTCTTACCATAACAAATTTTCTTGTTCAGGGTCCATAGGCTCCACACAGACCTTGGGGATGTCCCAAAGCAGTCCTTTTAAAGGTGGGGATGCTCCTCCGCTGAGAGGAGAATCCGGCGCTCAAAGGAAGCATCCTGAGAGGCAAAGGTATCTAATGCATAGAACCTTAGAAAAGGTCTGGATGGAAGACCTTGTGGCCGCCTTGCAAGGCTGAACAGCCGAGGCACCATGGCAAGACGCCCACGAGGGGCCCACAAACCGAGTAGAATAAACATTAACAGAAGCCAGAACAGGAAGGCCTTCCTGTGTGTTGGCCCCTGAGAAAGTCATACAAAGCCATCTAGACAAAGTTTGTTTATTGGTAGGCCAACCTTTCTTGTGAAATCCATAGAGCACAAATAAGGAGTCAGATTTCCGTAAGGAACTGGTACGGCCCACGTGAATGCTGAGAGCACGGACCACAGTCAAAGAGGCCTCATCTGCCGAGAGGACAGGTGACTGAAAGGCAGGTACTATAAGTTCCTGAATAAAAACTAATTCAGTCCTTGATTGTACACTTGATAAATCCCCTCCCCCTGCAAACTCACGACCATGCCCACTGACTCGTTCTTTGAATAAACACCTTTTGAAATCGTGTCTTTGACACTTTGCACGCACTTAACCCCACATCCCAAGACTACAGTTTTTACTCGACACCCCACCAATAATACTCGAGGATTGATTTTTTTTCCAGCTGCACCCAAGCTTCCAAATACATCTCCCACTCCTCTATCATTACTAACCCATGGTCCGATCATTCCATCATTACTGCATCATTTGATTTTATTGATATTCCAACTTCCAGACCTCCTTGGAGCCTGAATGAAACTCTTTTGAACATTCCAAAATTTCAGGAAAAAATAAAAAGATTGCTCTCACAGAATACTTCTCAATGAATGTCCATGACTCTTCTTGCACACCATTGGTTTGGGAGGCACGTTAAGCTGTAGTTCGAGGGCACATAATTAGTTATGCCTCTATCAGGAATAGGGAGCATAGATCCCAACTATCCTCTTTGTCCAACGAAGTCCAGCGCCTAGAATCCTCTCATAAAAACCACCCTTCCCATCCTGTATACAACCAACTGATATCAGCTAGGGAAAAATCCCTTCGTTGGCTTAACCAAAAAATTTATGAAAAAAAAGAGTAATAAAGCAGATACCTTATTAGCTAACAGACTGAAAGCTCAAAGGGCCCAAACCGCTACTCCAGTCCTGAAAGATGTTCACGGCACCCATCACTATAACCCAACTGCCATCAACTCATTATTTAAGACATACTACGAACGCCTATATACTTCCTAAATCTCCTGCCATGTCTTCTACTATGGACTCTTTGACCACAGAATACTTGTCCTCTTGTAACCTTCCTCACATAGATTCTGAGACTTCTATCACCCTTGATGACCCCATTTCTGCTGAGGAAATTCTCTCAGCCCTTAAATCACAAAAAACCTCCAAAGCCCCCGGACCCGATGGATTTCCAATATCTTATTACAAGACTTTCCAATCTTCTTTACTACCTCACTTAACCGCGGCTTTCAACCACATTTTGGAGGGTGCTCCATTTCACTCAGAAACTTCCAAAGCCACTATTATAGTCCTCCCAAAACCCAACAAGGATCCCCTACCAGTGTCCAACTACCGGCCCATCTCGCTTCTCAACTCCAATTTGAAAGTGCGCTGCCAGCAGCCGAGGAGGGGGTCCATGTTGGAGACTGCACACGGGCCCCCTCCTCTCTAGAAATGCCCCTAACACACACCCACTACAATCAACTGCACAGATTCAGTGTCAGGGAAGGCTATAGCACTGTGTACACTGACCCAAAAGGCGAGGTACGCAGGGGGATCTGCGATGCACCATAGAGATAAATTGTCTGCCGGAGACCTCAGAGGAAGCGTGGCCCAAGGAGGAAGCAGCTCAGCATAGCCAGACCTTAGGCTACAACAGGGAAGGCTGTCTCAACTGGCTGACTATTAAGTCCCTGGACCCTGGCTTTCTGGGCCGATATTGTCCCTGGTGGTCTAGTGGAAGCACAGGGTATGGAGGGGGGGCTGTGTCCTCCTCAGCACCTCCGGTCTGTCCCCTGAGAACGGAGGCCATGACTGCTCATATGCGGGTCACCGCAAGTGGTGACCCGCCTTACCTTGTCCCCGTACATACGGTCGCAGTCTGGGAAGTCCACGGGGCCCGGCTAGCATGGACCCCAGGGTCCCGCCGAGATCAGTACTGGCATCGCGGCGGGGTGGCAGAGCGGCAGCACAGATGTCCAATGGACAATCAGTTTTACTATGTCCAGAGGGCACAGCAACAATCAGAAAACATTAAATAGCGTTACGGGCTGCGATAACAGTGACCTTACTCCGGCCGGGCAACAACTCAAACTGAGGTGCCTCTAGCTCGGGTGGGGGGCGTGGTTATAGGGAGAGTGGACCCAGCGCATCCTGGGAGCTGAAAGCTTTAACTGCGTGGTGCCCGGATTTGGTTCCCCAACCTATACCCCAATGTCTCCCTGTGGAGCCTATAGACCCTGAAGAAGGGGTTGGTAAAAGGGTTGGAGAAAGGGCACGCCAGAGCTTGTTGAGTAGACACCGGAGTAGTAACAGCGTTAATTTTTATTTGTGTGACATCAATTTGGTTGGTGGCTGGGAGACAGTCTAGTTGTATGAGGGAGGCAATTGCACTGTGTGCGCATTCTGGGGAGAAAAAAAGCCCTGAAACAGAAGAGAGTATGGTGTGGATGAGATGTGCAGATCTTCACCAGGGGGATCAATTTTGGAATTATTTTGAGACTAGGGGGCCTATTCATCATACGATAAGTGGCCCGATAACCATGCGGAAATGCTAGTTTCTGTATATTTAGGTTACTGGGCCAATCAGGGGTCCGATCAGACCCCTTGATTTTTGGCAAATTCCGAAAACAAACGCCATCTTTAGACAGTGCTTGTTCTCGGATTCCTGTTCCTTCCTATGGGAAGGAGTTCCGGGGATGCAAAGAGGGATCTGAGCGGATCTCTCCGCCGCCTCCTCACTACCTCCTGGCGGCTTTGCGCATGTGAAACCCAAGGTCACAGGTAAGTAACACAGCTGCGATACTAACCATGAGAACAACTGCTTTTCGGAGCAGCTGTCCCCTCACTGGAGCAACAATGAATTGCTCCGGTGTCACATTTCCCCCACTGCGAGTTGGATACTTGAAGTATTGAACTTGCTGCAAGGGATACTCTATCATCGGAGGCCAATACGACGTCTCTCCCATAGTTCAGAGGAGCAACCGGAAGGCAGTGGACTGGAAGGCAGCGGACGCGGGAGCGGGGTTTATGGTAAGTATTCGTTTTTTTTGTGCGCCAAGTGGCTTCATTATAGGGGGCACTACTACCGGGGGCAATACACAGTTGGGGGGGCACTACTAATGGGGCATTGCATAGGGGCCAATACTACTGGGGCCACTACCACTGTGGGCACTGTCTCTACTAGGGACACTGTGTAAGGGGCACTACTGTGGGCATTCTGTATAAGGGGCACTACTGTGGGCATTATGTATAAAGGGCACTACTGTGTGTCATAACATAGTACTATGTGGTGTAATGTGATCGGGAACTATGTGCGGTGTAATGTGGATAAGATTGTGCAACTGGTGAGTAATATTTCTTGGGGGTACCTGTGTTTGCTTTTTTTTTCCTGTGGATGTATATTGTGTATTTTTTTCTTGTGTATGCTTGAAGCTTGATTTCTCTGGGGAGACCATGGTAATGGGGTTAGGTCACTCGCTAAATGTCCTCCTTTCAGTATGTAACACACCGCTAAGCTTAGCTTATCGCTGTTTGTCAATGTACTGCTTACGAGCGATACGGTCCCCCATTGCACATACCCCCATTTCGTCCATATATAAAATAGGGCCCCCCACATGTTTCTTGCCCAGGGGCCCCCACAGACCTTAATCTGGCCCTGTCTGGGGGTCTCACTTTCTCACCATGGTGGTGGTGTTGGGGTCCTTCTATCCCCTAGTTACTCCTATCAGCTAATACCCTCAGAACCATCCCTTAAATTGTCCACATTGTCCACAGTTTCATGCTATATGCCTCTTCCAACCTGTACACTATCAAGTAGCTGTCATTTACCGTCCCTCTAGCCCTCCCTCCAAATAACTTGACAACTTTGCTTTCTGGTTCCATCACTTTCTCTCCTCAGATCTTCCCTCCATTATCCTAGGTGACTTTAATGTTCCAATATCCCCACAGAATCCTCTGCCTCTAAACTCCTTACCCTCACATCTTCAGATGGTCTCTACCAATGGACCTCCCCACCCTCCCATGTGAGTGAGCACTCACTTCATCTGGTATTCACTCACTGTTGTGATATTTCTGATTACTCGAATTCCTCATTCCCCCTCTCTGACCATCACCTTTTCTCTTTTAATGTATCCCTCTCTCCTTCCCCTTCTCTACCTCCTAAGAATACCATTACTAAGCGTAACATTGATACTTTTCCCCTATTCTCGCTCTCTCCTGCCCTGAACAAGCCACTTCCCTGTACAATTACTCCCTTACCTTTGCTCTGGACTCTGTTGTACCGGCAATCACTACTCACCCTTGCAGATCCACACCACAACCCTGGCTTTCCAAATGCACCAGATACCTGCAAAAGTGTCCAAGAATTGCCAAGCGTCAGTGGAGGAAAATTTAGAGTTATGGTAGACTTACATAGAACGCTTAATTCGAGGTCCAAAGGGTCCACAGGGATATTATGGTTGGAAGACCAGGCACCAAACCATTAAAAACTTTGGTTCAAAGAATGCCCCGGGTCCTCCTCCATATATACCCTGCCCCTAGCTATAGGACTTCAGTATAGTTAGCAAGCCTAAAAGGCAGGAGAAGGAAGAACAATCATACACCAGAAACACTCTTGGAAAAGATGAGGGAATCTGTAACCGAAAGAAAATCACACAATGATGCCAGGTGCGCCAGGGTGTGGTCCCTGTGGTCCCTATGGACCTCGAGAATGGCACCATCAGCGACTTCCTGAAGCGTGGATTTCTGTGTGGGACTTGATATTTGTCCTTATTGGCCATAGTGCCACATAAGATACACTCTGGATGTATGGATCTTTGGCCTATGTCAGACCATTATAATCAAACTTCACGCTGTAGAATATGATGAACCGGTAACATTTATACTTTCACACTGAAGTTCCTACTGCACATTGAACTTTACTTGGTGCAAAATAGACTGTGCCTACAAAGGGTGTTTTTCTATTTTAAGAGCTATTTAGACATGCATGTTTGTTATTGAACAACATTTGCGCTCATCAATCTTTATATATTGTTTTTGAGCTAAATAATTATTTCCTCAGGTGATCTGTATTATTAAATGTGTAATTTTACTTTTTAAATTGGAGCGCTGCTTTTGTTGTTGTTTTTTATTGTCATATCTAGGAGACTCTCCTTTTGAGCAGCTGCTTGGTCAAACCACTCTTGACGGCGTCTTATTATTTTCATTACCTTTCTTCTGAAACCAGACTGATAGTGCAGAAACTTGCACTCTTAAAGTAGCCAGGCGGAGACCAATGTCTAATCCTGCCTGCAGAAAAGACAGAATCCTGGAAATTCTGAATACCTTAGGATCATATTCATTATGGGAACACCACTGATCAAAGGAATGCCAAACTCTATAATAGATGCGGGCAGAAGCAGGCTTCCTTGCCCTAAGCAGCATCTCAATAACCGAACTGGAAAATCCCTTTTTTTAGGATGGAAGTTTCAAGAGCCATGCCGTCAAAGCTAGATGGGACAAGTCCGGATGTCGACAGGGACCCTGCGTTAGCGGATCCTGCCACAGAGGATACGGACTGTCTACTGACAGATTCTGTATGTCGGAGAACCAATTATGTCTGGGCCAAGCTGGAGCCACCAGTATTACGGTTCCGTCTTCCTGCTTTATTTTCCTGAGAACTATTGGAAGCAGGGAAACTGGAGGAAAGAGATACACCAACCTGAAGTCGCATCTTACTGCCAGTGCATCCATGAAGGCTGCTGATGGGTCTCTGGACCTGGAATAGTACCTGGGGACCCTGTGGTAGTGGCATCATGCCATGAGGTCTATCTCTGGTAGACCCCATTTGTTTACCAGGAGCTGGAATACCACCGGAAGGAGAGAGACCACTCTCCGGCAGAGAATGACTGAATACTGCAGAGATGGCCGGAAGATGACATTCTGCCCAAATGAGAACCCTTGTCACTTCTTTCATGGCCGCATGACTTCTTTGTGCCTCCCTAATTGAGGTAGGCTACTGTTGTCGCACTGTCAGACTGGATTTGGACAGGCCTGCCTTGAAGTTGGTCCTGCGCCCTGACAAGTGCTTTGTATACTGCTCACAGTTCCAGAATGTTTATTGGTATTTGACTTTGAGCTGTCCATCTCCTCTGAAAAGTGTGATGACCTGTCACTGCCCCCCATCCGCGAAGACTGGCATCCGTGGTGAGGAGCACCCAATTTGGAATCCAGAACGGGCGGCCTTTATTTAGATGCTCCTTTTTTTAGCCAGCACAAGAGGGAGTGATGAACCTTTGAGGTGAGAAAGATCATCTGGGACCGTATTGAATGATACTGTTCGTTCCACCTGGAGAGAATCAACCTTTGCAGAGATCTGGAATGGAACTGAGCATAGCCCATGTCGAAGTTAGATACCATTGTTCCCAGTATCTGCATTGCTGACAGAATGGATACTCTTTTCCTGTGTATCAGCTTGTGTATCTGCATTGATAATGCCACAATCTTGTCCCCTGGCAGAAACACCCTTTGTGCCCGAGAATCTAGCAACGCTCCCAGATGAATCATCTGCTGTGTTGGAGAAAGTGATGATTTCTTCCAATTGATGATCCAGCTGTGCCTTTGATGGTGTTGCAACACCCCTGGAGTCTGTGCCAATATCAGGTGGTCATCCAGATATGGCAGTATTCTGACTCCCTGACGCCTGAGGTAGGCAGACATGATTGTCATAATTTTGGTAAATACCCGGGGAGCCGTAGAAAGGCCAAAGGGTAGAACCTGAAATTGGTAATGTTAGTGAAGGATAGCAAACCTTAAAAATTGCTGGTGGGATGTGATAATAGGAACATGCAGATATGCATCCTGAATATCCAGGGAAACCATGTAATCTCCCAGCTCCATAACCAAAATAATTGACCAGAGAGTTTCCATGCAGAATTTGAGAACATGGATAAACCTGTTGAATGTTTTTAGATTCAATATAGGGCAATATGCCCCATTGGTTTCTGGACCAGAAATAGATTTCAATAATAACACCTTCCCTGTTCAGAAATAGGGACTGGAGTCATCACCCCCGCCTGTAGCAGGGAGTGAATTGCTTCCTGAAAAACCAAGGCCATGCCCACATCCGATGGAGGCTCTGTGGCAAAAAACCTTTGTTGGGGGTGTCTCCTGAAAGTAATGGCATACCCCTAAGAGACCACTTCTCGGAACCAGGCATCTGTAGTTTGATGCCAACAATCCGCAAACAGAAGTTAGCCCCCCACCCTGGGATCCCCCAGGAGGAGGCCCTCTCCATCAGGCCGAGGACTTACTGTTTGGCCTAGAAGTTGAACGTCTCGTCTGTCCAGACACCTTAGTTTGTCGCTTTAACCTGCAAAAAATATTCAGCTTGGAGGAAGTCTGTCTTGATTTTCCACTGAGGATGAAAAGACTAAAAAGAAACCTGTTTAGTTCTACTATATCACATAGATGGCAGACCTGCTGACTTTGAAGCTGCCAGAGTAGAGCTTATGCTATCCAGCTCTGCTCCAAAAAGTACTTTTCCATGAAAAGGTAAGACTTCCACCACCCTTTTTGATGCTGTATCAGCTTTCCAAGATCTTAACAGGGCTCTACGTGCCACTATGGATGCTGCTAATGCCTTAGAAGCTAAAATTCCAGCATCCACTGCAGCTCCTCCCAGATAGGAAGTTGCTTCCTGTATATGGGAGATGTTCATCATCTGTTCTCGGGTAGCATTTGGTAGGGAATTTTCCAATGCCCCAATCCATTCTTTAACCGCTTTAGCTACCCCAGCTCCAGCTATAGCCAGACGGGTAACCGCTCCAGATGAAGAAAAAAAAAAATCGCCTTAAGACAAGATTCAATCTTTTTGTCTGTGGAATCTATCAGAGAGGAAGCTGATTGAATAGGCAATGTAGCCTTCTTCATTAGATGCTTTACATGAGCATCCACTGTAGGAGGTATCTCCCACTTTGCGCATACAGAAGGGGGGAATGGGGACAATTATTTTATTCTCTTAACATAAAATCGCTTATCAGGGTTTCCCCATGCCTCCTCAATAAGCTCAGTAAGCTATTCAAACTCCGGAAACACCATTTTGACTACCTTTCAGTTGTGATTAAACACTTACTACTATGCGTGGGTTCATCATCCTGAATATATAGGACTGATCTAACCACCCTCACCAAAGTAGTAACATCCACAGTAGATGGATGAGCCTCCTCTCCAGAAATAGACCTGGAGAAGAATCCTGTGCATTATCAGACTCCTCTGATGATGCATCTGAATCCATATGTTGAACAGACTGAGATAAATACAAGACAACTTATGTTTAGGTGCTTTAGTCACTATTGGTCTGTTATCAACATAAGCTGGCACCATACTCTGACTAGAATGGCTATCCACAGCCTTTATAGAGGAATGCCCATGAGGTGAAAACATATGTGGACACCCCATCCAACGAGGCATCATTGGAGTAGCCAAACGATCCACCACCTGCATCATAACCTGGGACAAAGATGCAAACCCAAGACGGATCTTGTCCAACAACAGGTAAATTGGGCTGGTGAGGTGGCTCTGTAAAACAAACAGCACAGAAACCCTCCTTTACATCCTGTGAGGACACACATGATTTACATGAAACTAACACAGGTGGCTCCCCCTCTTGTTTCCCTTTATCTTTAGTCATGTTTAAAGTAAAGGCACCAATCACAAAGTAATGTGACCACCTGTTAAATGAATGTAAAGCACTCAGAGAAAAAAAAAAAAACAGTGACAGTTGACAGATAGAAAATCATAGTCCGTAGCTAGCAAACAGTCACAGAGAATGCATATGTAATTAGAATGGGCTCAAAAAGCAACTACAGCAATGCAAAGTATTCGTAGGATATTGAGCACTGAATACCTGAACCAAGGGAGAGGTATACAGGGAGACTGCCAGACCCTCCTGAGACTACAACTACCAGGTGCACTCCGTGGACCGTGAGCATCTTATACACATGGAGCATAAGCGGAGCAAAACAGATGTGCAAAAATGACAGTTATGGTAAGAATTTACCATTGTTAACTCTTTCTTCGAAGTCCATAGGATCCACAGGGAGAACTTGGGGGTTTACTGTAGGTGATGGAACTGAACCTGGGCAGCTTTCAGCTCCTAGGATGCACCGGTCCACTCTCCCTATACCTCACCCCCGAGCCAGGGGCACCTCAGTTGGCAATAAGCCAAAGGCCGGAGGAGGATAAGAAGGAAGACTGGTACACTCATGAATCACACTCTCACAGAGAAGGAGACGGGAAACAGGTGACCAGCAAGTTAGCCCAAATGAGGCCAGGTGAGTCAGAGCAGATGCCTTGTGGACCCTATGGACCCCAAAGAAAGTTAACAAAGGTAAGTTCTTACCATAACTAATTTTCTTCTTCAGGGTCCATAGGCTCCACAGGGAGACCTTGGGGATGCTCCAAAGCAGTCCTTTTAAGGGTGGGGACGGTCCTGTTCTGAGAGGAGAATCCAACGACCAAAGGAAGCATCCTGAGAGGTGAAGGTACCAAAGGCATAGAACCTTAGAAAGGTCTGAACAGCAGACCATGTTGCCGCCTTACACAGCTGACCAGCCAAGGCGCCATGGTGAGCTGCCCATGAGGGACCCACAGACCGAGTAGAATGATCAATAACAGAACCCGGAATAGGAGGTCTGCCTGCATGTAGGCCTCTGAGATAGTCAAACAAAGCCATCTAGCCAATGTTTGTTTATTGGCTGACCATCCTTTCTTGTGAAATCCAAAGAGCATAAATAAGGAGTTGGATTTTTGGAGAGAACTGGTATGGTCCACATAAATCCTGAGGGCGCGGACCACATCCATAAGAGGCCTCACCTGCCAAGAAGTCCTGTGATTGAAAGGCCCGGACAATAATTTACTCAGTAATGTGGAAACTAGAAACCACTTTAGGAAGGAACCCAGTGCGAGTGCAAAGCACAGCCCTGTCCTGGTGAAATATCAGAAAAGGGGAATGACAGGAGAGTGCCCCCAATTCTGACACCCTCCTGGCAGATGCAAAAAAAAAAAAAAAAAAGAAGGAGAAGGTCTTCGCGGTTAACCACCTGAGTTCTACTCAATCTAGTGGTTCCAATGGAGGACCCTGGAGGGCCTGAAGAACAACCACCAAATCCCAAGGAGCCACTGGGGGGCAAAGGGAGGTTGAATCCCCCTGGAGGAAGGTGTGGATATCTGGTAGTGGAGCAAGTCTTTGTTGGAACCACACTGATAGAGCAGAGAAATGCACCTGCAGTGAGGCCAGGCGGAGTCCAAGGTCCAAACCAGATTGAAGGAAGGCCAGTACTCTGGAAACTCAAACACCTGGGGGTCGTATTTTCTGGGTCGACACTTTGGAAATATGTATGCCACACTCTGTGGTAGATCTGAGCAGAGGCTGGCTTACATGCTCTGAGCATAGTTTTGACTACAGAGCTAGAGAACCCTTTGGACCTCAGGAGGAATGTCTCAAGAGCCACGTCATCAAAGACAGATGATCCAGGTCTGGGTAAAGGCAAGGACCTTGAGACAACAGGTCCGGTCGTCGAGGCAGCCAGAATGGAGTGTCGATAGAGAGACTCCGACGATCTGTGTACAAATGACATCTCGGCCATGCTGGAGTTACCAGCAGGACAGAGCCTTCGTCCTGTTTGAACTTTCGAAGAACTCGAGGAAGAAGGGAGACTGTCAGTGAAGTGGACCTTCCAGTTTGCGTACCTATTCCCTCCATTGTGTCTACAAAAGGTCTCACCATCTCTTGTTCTGGACCGTACACTGGCAGTTTGTGATTGTGTCGGGAGGCCATGAGGTCCACCTCTGGGAGGCCCCATCTGTTCAGTAGGAGTAGAAACACCTCTTGGTGAAGAGACCATTCCCCAGGATGCATGTCATGATGGCTGAGGAAGTCTGCTTCCCAATTGAGAACTCCCGGAATGAACACTGCAGAGATGGCCGGGAGGTGACCCTTGGCCCATGTCAGAATGCGTGACACTTCTGTCATTGCTGCCCGACTTAGAGTGCCTCCTTGATTGATGTAAGCCACCGTTGTGGCATTGTGGGACTGAACCTGAACAGGTTTTCTGTGAAGTATGTGCTGGGCCATTGTCGGACTGAACAAGTTTTCTGTGAAGTATGTAGACAGCTCGAAGTTCTAATATGTTGATTGGCAAGGTTGATTCGACAGATGTCCAACAGCCCTGAAAGGAGTGTGGACCAGTTACTGTGCCCCAACCCCAAAGACTGGTGTCCGTTGTTAGGATTATCAAGTCCGGGGTCCAAAAGGGGCGACCATTGGTCAGATGAGAGGTCTGTAGCCACCAACGCACCTCCGGAGAGAGCACCATCGTTTGAGCTTTGATTCGATGGAGTAAACCATTCCACCTAGAGAGAATCAGCCTTTGCAAAGGCCTGGAATGGAACTGAGCATATTCCACCATGTCGAAGGTAGACACCATGGATCCCAGAACCTGCATTGCTGAGTGGATCGACATTCGTCAACTGTGGAGACATCTGCGCTCTCATAGTTGAAGTGTGGAGATCTTGTCTGATGTCAGAAAGATTATCTGATCCTGAGAATCCAGCAGGGTTCCCAGATTCTCTGTGAAGAATTCAGAGAGGACTCTTTCCAGTTGATAAACCATCCGTGCTTGTGAAGGAAAACAATGGTTAACTGGAAATGGCTTTGAAGCACCTCTGGGAATCCTGCTAAGAGCATGTGGTCATCCAGATATGGTAGCAGTCGGACACCCTGACCACACAGGTGGGCCGCCATTAATTTTGGTAAACACATGTGGAGCTGTGGACAGTCCAAAGGGTAGGGCCTGAAATTGGAAGTGAACTGGAGATATCGCTGATGAGAGGGCACTATAGGTACGCGTCCTGAATATCCAGGAGATACCATGAAGTCCCCAGGCTCCATAGCTAGGATGATGGAGCGTAGGGTTTCCATCCTGAACCTTGGTACCCTTAGGAATTTGTTCAGGGATTTGAGGTTGAGGATAGGCTGATGAGCTTCATTCGGCTTCCGATCCAGAAAGAAAGTAGAATAACTAGACCTTCACTGAGATAGAGGGACTGGCACAATTACCCTTGCTTGCAGCAAGGACCGTATGGCTTTCTGGATATGTAAGGCCTTATTCGGGTCTGAAAGAGAACCTGTGTAGAAAAACTGGTGGGGAGGCAGTCTAAAATGACAGGGCATACCCGTGAGAGACCACTTCTCTTACCCAAGCATCAGTGGTGGCTTGACACCAGCACTGGGTGTACTGAAGAAGTCGGCATCCCACTCTGGGATCCCTGGCCTGTCAGGTTATCATCAGGTTTTGAAGCAGGGCATCTGGTGTTCCAGGTCTGCTTGGTCCTGGGTTTGGTGACCCTCATGGAAGCCGACTGCCTAGGAAAGGACTGGCCTTTAGGCTTTCCCTGAGCATGAAAGGAGTTAAAAGATGTAGTCCGAGGCCTTATAGTAGAAGCAGCTGAAGGCAGAAATGCTGTTTTCGATTCTGCCAATGTGGTTACAATCTTGTCAAGGTCTGGGCCAAACAAGATCTCCCCCTTGTAGGGTAACCCTTCAAGGCCTTTCTTGGAATCCGCAACTGCCTTCCATGAGCGTAGCCACAGGGTACAGCAGGCAGACACAGCTGCAGCTGAGACTCTGGAGGTTAGAAGACTAGCATCGAACGTTGCTTCTCCAATATAGGAAGCTGCATCTCGAATGTGAGCAACAAAAGACATCTGATCCCTAGAAGCCTCTGAGGTAAAAGTCTTCAAGTGCATCAGCCCAGCTCTCTATAGCTTTAGCCACCCATGCAATGTATTTCTGACAGCTCGCAGCAAGGTACGAATATTAATTTTTGACAGACTCATCCTCCTCCAGCATCGTCTGCCTCCTCAGAGGATACCACAGAATCTGAGAGTTGCGTGGACTGTGATAATGCCTGTGCCTGTTGTGGCAACCCCAAAGGGGGCATTACAGCCTGCTGTGATAACTCCATAGGGGGAATTACAGCCGGAACTGCTTGGCGGTCCATAATAGTGGCCAGTACCTGAGAAAATGAAGCCATGGGGGGCTCTAGTACAGGTGCTGGTCTGATGGGCCTGGTGGACTATAACTCTTACTACATAATCCACCCCATATCAAATCCTCCTCACTTAAGCCTGCAGCACATAACTTGCGTGATAGCAGTTTGGATCATTACATGTTTTCAGGTTTATTAATTTTTAATAAAAGAGGACCAAGACTGATCAACTGTCAGTTTGAGCGCTATACTATATATTTATTTTCGTCTATAAAGTATTTATTTTGTATTTCCTAATTTTCATTTTATGCAGTTTTCTGTGTACCTTACAGGCTGTGTGGGATTAACATATTTGGCGGGGATGCATGAAGCATCGCAGGTGGGATGTGATGCATCCCACCGCCCCTTGTTACCCAGCGCAACCATGCTGTGGAGTGCATCGTATTCCATGTCTTGGTGCATATGATATCTGCGGTCAAAGCTGCAATTTGGGGGTTTGACCACATTTCTCAGGTTGCTGCATCCCCTCCAATACATGGTCATTCCACCCCTCAATAGAAATTAAAATGGTCTCATATTACTCCCCAATACTGTTTAAAATTATTAGAGGTCTGGTACTTCATATTGCTGAGGATCAAACATTTTAAATATTTTTTTTAATATATCCCACAGAGCCTTATAATGTTGGATTAATATAAAATATATTTGTGTGTAGATGC